>NKCI01000269.1:0-44609 GCA_003946985.1 Fusarium duplospermum | reverse complement strand
TGTGTGTGTGTGTGTGTGTGTGTGTGTGTGTGTGTGTGTGTGTGTGTGTGTGTGCTATGTATTGATTGTATGCCCTGAGTAAAGGGTTTGGGTGTCACACACCCTTGGGATAAAGGGTCACCCTTTTTTAAAGAGGAGGATCTACGTTTTAAACAGGTATTAACTACATGGGATATTTCACGGCCAACAACAAGTGAGAGAGGTAGCGTACGGCGAAAAAAGGGATTCAAGATTGGGGGTTTTTTTATTTGGGACATGGGGGGACAACAAGAAGCAAAGTTTGAGATACCTCTCCATTTAGACAAACTGTGTTAAACTAGGCTACCTAAACAATTGAATTATTCTTTTTTGTTACTTGGACTATTGTTACTACTGCATTCTCTCATGCACACCGTATTGAATTGAGTTTGCACTTTCTGCATCCATCGCACACCGAAAGTGTTGCTTTACCCCTG
This sequence comes from Fusarium duplospermum, assembly GCA_003946985.1. NCBI lineage: Eukaryota > Fungi > Ascomycota > Sordariomycetes > Hypocreales > Nectriaceae > Fusarium > Fusarium duplospermum. Next base: position 44,154 of record NKCI01000269.1, on the reverse strand, counting down.
ACGCGCAGCACAGCATAGCACCCTCTTTTCTTTCTTTGGTGTAACTTCACCGCCTTGACCTTTTTGATTGTAACCTTGTTGGAAAAAGTTGTTGCATTCAACAATTTGATTTCAACAAAGTATAGGAATTGGTTTGCTCGTGTTGAACTTGATCCCCCTCCTCATAACCCAATCTTTGACTACAGCCTCACTTGAAATGATAATCCCGAGTTTATACTCCCTTCGCCACTAAACTTGAACACGCAATTGATAATCATGGTCACGAGACACTAGGTCTTTTTTTTTTTTGGGCGGCTCGGAGGCGAACCAGCTACATAATGAGGCGGTCGCCTTGCCCTGAATGCATGGGTTGGTGGCTTGTTGCTGACCGGGGTATTATTATGTTGGTTGGGTGGTGGACAAGGGTTACAGTTGAATAGTGTCGTCTACAACGCCAGCTTTTCAAATGGTGGAGGAAATGAATATAAAATCTTTTTCTTCTTTTTGATATGGATACGACTAAATTATCTGCTACGTGCCGTGTATCACAAGACTATTTTCAACGTGGAGTCATGGGGTTAAAACACGAGGCTACTCAAAAACTTGCTGCAGAAGAGTTCCAATGTAGTAGGTCTACCGACATATCGACAAGGAGCTAGAGAGGGATGGGTACTTGCAGGCGATATGTATGTATGTATGCCCGTTGACTCACTCTCGTCTCTCGCTCACCGACTCGATAAACATACAAATTACAAAAAAGAGATGCAAGAGAAAAAGATTACATGCGGTGTGACGGTTACTTTGTTTTCAGTTCTCTCCCCAAGACATGCCTCACTCACCTAATCAGTTCAAGTCTTTTCAAAAGAGTCATCGTCATGGTAAGTTTTTTTCTTTTTGCTCGCCTCACGGAGAGAGGACTGCATCTAGAGATCAGGCTAGCCTCCGAAGAGAGAGTGTGCGTGTATCAACAACAATAGTGTGTCATGTTCAGCATCCCCCTCCCCCCAAAGTAGAAGAGGGGAAAACAAGGGAGGAGGCCTCAAGAAACCTATCACAGAGGCCCACCATCCTGTCTAACCGACCCGTAGCCTCGGAGCCCGGCATGAGGGGACGGGACGGGCGGAGAAGGAAGTGAGTGGTCCGTGGGAGAGACATCAGGCGAGAAGACAGACAGAAACAGGGACCGCCAAGGTAAGCCCGTTGGTCTTGGTGTAGCAGGACAGGGCGGACGATTTGGGGAGGGGCGTGACATGGCCTCGCTTTTTTCTTGATATTCCCTCGTGGGTAGCTAGATCTCGGGATGGAGCCCCGTCCATGATGCATCAGTTATCACATCCACCATCTAGATGCTTTCCTCGACAGGGCGGACGAGAGAGTTGGTTGATTCGTCTGACGGAGGGGGGGCTGTGTCCCGGGAGCATCGGCCTATACAGTAGCAACATTTCATGACGTGAGACTGGTTGACCGACAGGGCGCACGATTTGAACAGACTTGGGGGGTCGATGAATCCTTGTCGAGTAGAGGAGCATGGTCATGGCCACGATGCACAGAGCCTGTCCCTTGGAGTCACTCTCAACTCGGGCAACCGTCGAGCCTCACTCTCCCTTCCTCTTCTCCTCAAGAGCAGCAAAGGCACTGCCGATCTGTAGCCAACTATCACGCAGCAGCACTAACACACATCTTCAAGTCAGCAACGGCTATATCGTCCCACACACTGACTCAAAAGAACTCACCGAGGGGCACGACCGCCCAGGGAAAGTTGAATCCAACGTAGTAGATCCAAAAGTACAGCATCTCGGGGCGGCTGTAGGCGACACCGTGCATACGCGACTCGTTAAAGTTGGTCAAGTAGTATAGTGCCACCCCGTACGCGTGCGCAGTGCACGCAATCACCTGCGCTACGTGACGGCTACGGGAGCCGCGGATGATGCCGACGACGGTGAACAGGCAGAGAGGACCCCATGCTAGCTAGAGACGAGAAAAAAAAAAGAGAAACAAAAGTTGAGGCTGTGAATCCTTCTTCAGGGGTAGGGATTGGATGGATTTTTCAACTTACTGCCGTGATGGTCTCGACGCTTATGGTGAAGACATCATGTGTCAAGTATCTCGAGTCTGAGAGGGTGTATTCCTTCCAGAGCTGGGCGAAGAGTGTTGACATGCCGGGGAGTTGATGTCGGTATACGAGATAGTAACCTGCAAAAAGAGCCCAGTTTTAGCAAAATACGACAGAGACGTTTCTCCTCTGACGTCTCACCTTCAAACGCAACATGCAAGAAGCCACCTGCAAAGTTCCCCAAGCCCACATGTGTTAGTCCCGTAGTTAGTCAGTTTTGTTGTTGTCCAAACTCACACAGCGCAAACCAAGCGGCTGCGAATCGGTCAATGGCGCGCAGCGGGTGTTTACTCCGCGTCGTTAGCCACAGGGCGGACCCGACTACGGCTCCGGTCACGGCACCAAACTTGAGCATCAGCTCCGTTACGTCCATGTCGTTGGCGACGTAACCTTGGATCACGGCGTCGGGGGGAAAGTATGGATGGGCCGAATCCGTGGCCGAGATGGGGATGCCGGCCATTGTTGGAGGAGGAGGAATTGAAAGATTGGAAGAGGCAATTGGTCAATCTGATTGCTTGAGAGAAGTTTTCTCAAGTCGAGATTTGTTAATTTGGTTGTGTTGAAGTTGGGAGTTGTTGAGACAGGTCGTCAGCCCGGATGTCTGAATTACCTCGAAAGGAGACATGCGAGTCACGTGACAAAAGATTGCAGTTCATGGTCCTTCTTCCAGGGGTATCAACAAATATCAAAACTAGACTGTACTGATAGATGATTGAAAATTTGGGGCTTCAGTAGCCAAGGCTAACGGATTGGAAAGTCGCAATAGTACGTAGACTGAGAAACGTATCAGCGGTGATCTCGAACCTCAAGGCGTCTCTCCCTTCGAGATCTATCTACATGCTAACCTTCCACTACATAGTTAATAATATACATCTCCCTTCATGATAAACCTCGCCGTCCTCAACAGCTGCGCCGACTCAATCTTGCCGTCACGAATAACAGTGCCAATGTCAACCTTCCCAGTAGGATGTCCAATCGTCACCGTCTCCTTAGACCTACCCCCAATCAAACCAGAAGCAATAGTCCCCTTGATCTGAGACGCGGCTCCAAGACAAAGCGCTAGCGTCAATGGAACAGCCTTGTGTGCTTGGCCCATCGACAAGGCGAGACATCTGATGTCTACCTCGGGTGAGCCGCTGGTGGGGAACAGGAGAACGATCTTGGGAACGCTTTCGATGTTTGGGTCGAGACCCATGAGGGAAGTTCCAGCTCGGCGTATCTGCTCTAATCGTATTTTTAGGTCTGCATCTGCCTCGACAATCGCCGGTGTCAAGGCCATGTGGTTCGCTAGCCCCAGGCTCTCAGTACTGATAAAGACGCCTGGGTTGCCGACGTCAACTAGAGACGCCTCAACCTTGCTCCCATCCGGTAGTTCCAGAACATCAACAGGATTCCCAGTCGGCAAAGCCTTTCCAGTCTTTGCGCCTGCAGGGTCCAGAAAGCTCATGATGACCTTGGAACCCTTCCCTGGTACTCCATCCATGGTATAATCACCCTCGTGAGTGTACCGCAACGGCTCACCGGCAACTTGAAACCGCGAAGTCATGACCTTGTTGGTATTGGTGTTCAGAAACCGCACCGTCACCCACTGCGAACCATCCTTCTCTTGCTCAACTGCCTCTGTCGGCACCAAACCGGTATCCCACGCCGCGGGCCCAACCAGAGACGACATGTTACCGCAGTTGCCAGCCATATCTAGGACGCCATCCTTGATACCAACCTGCACAAAGGTAAAATCCACATGCACATCTGGACGCGAGGGCGGTCCGAGAATGACAATCTTGCTCGTCGATGACAACCCGGAGCCCATACCGTCGAGCTGGCGGCCGTACGAGTCTGGTGAGCCCATGGCAGGAGGAAGCACGTCAGACCATTGTGGCTCGGGTGGGAGGTCTCTCCTGTGGATGACGAGGCCGTTGGATGTACCGCCGCGGGCGAACCAGGCGGGGAAGCTGCGCGATAGGCATGGGGTAGTTGTTATGATAGAACGGCGGGCATCATGAGATGTTGCTTTGGTGGTTGAGCAGAGGTGGCGTGACGCGCGCTTAGCAGATGAGATGAGTAGCCGAGGCGGCATTTTTATATCAAGTCTAAGTCAAGACAAAAGACTTGTGGTGATTGGATGTTGATCAGGTCAAGTTGGTGGATGATTCCCCAGCGAGTTGAGGTTTCGTTTCACTTCGGTCCACCGGCGCTGTTGGTACGTACCTCTTCTAGCAAATAGAGCGTAGGTAGAGGGTCAAAGAAGTCACCACCACTCTCTCTCTCTGCGAGAGGCAATTGATCCATGGCCGATGACCGATCATCTTCTAGAGTGAAATTTCAAAATCAATAGATAAATTTGGTAAATTATTTACATGTGTTAGCCCACTGATGATAATGCTGTTCTAAGGCAGCCTTGGAGAGAGGGGGGTTTCGAACAAAGTATGGGCTGATTGAGAAGTTCAATAAATAATCAGCAGCTGGCCTTCGACAAGGGGAGTATCGTAGAGCACTTTAGTTGAGAAAAACCGAGCATTATCACTGGTGTAGTTTTTCTTATTAATCCGGAGGTAATTGTCAACTGTAGAACACCTACCTAGGTAGCCAAAACTAAGGAAATAAGGAAAGGAGCCAGAAATAGGATAAGAAGTTTGTTTCATAGGGCTGTCATTTCCTTATGTCAAGTTTACTATAACGTTATCGGGCTTTTTTCTAGGCCTTTCTTATCAGTTTTAATGAGCACTGGATAGTAATATAATTCCGCTCTTTCTTTCATATTGGATCTATCCACATAATAATTCCATGATGATTCCTACATAAGCGTAAGATAGAGAGCATCTTACATAGATGTCCAACAAAACTTGAATTACCGACGTTATCGAATTCAGAAACTTCTGTCTGGATTGCTTGTCTAGCTTACCAAAACTCAAATCATAACTGTCAAATAAAGGAAAATGACATAAAGAGACAATATCCAGTGCCTCGATGCATCCATATCTCATAACACTGCTCAGTGCTCATCAAAACCATCAAAACCGCTAGGAAATGACAAAGAAATAGACAACTCGTCAGTCGACTCAACCTAAGGAAATGACCAGATAAGAAGCATGTCAAATGACAATTCCCAAGCCATCCTCAAGGGCCTGCCTCCAGAGAAAAACAAACAGTCATGGCCGTCATCACCACCAAACCATCCAACACGAATCACTCCTCCTCAACCCAGAACCGTCTCATGACCGTATCCGCCCAATCCTCATCCAACCCCCAGTTATCAACTGCGTCCTCAATCCCCCTCTCCATCCTCCCCACGTACTCATCCCGCGGTACGTCCTCCTCGACTCGCTGCCCGTCAACGTAGACGAGAGCCCGCAGTGTTTCGTCGCTGTCCTTGGAGTGCGCCCACTTGACGTTGACCTGGAACTTTTGGTACGCCCAGGGTACGCCCTCGAACTCGTCCAGCCGCTCCTCGTCCTGCGGGGGGAGGAGGTACAGGAGTCCGTACACGCCGTGCTCTTCGCCATGGTCGACCGCCTTTCCCTTTCCCTTGTCGGTTTCATCCTCTTCGTCTAGAGGGAGTTGTACAATGTTGGCGTATCCGCGGGCGTTGATGATCCATTTCCACCCTTCGAGGTACGCTAATCCAACAGGTGTAGAGTACGGGCATCGCTGGCGCATTTGTTCCGTCGATAGATTGGAGCCGTAGGCAAAGTACAGCACCTCGTGGAGGTTGTCCTGCATAAGTGTCATGGTGCTGTCCTGCGACGGCTGGCTGTCACCCTGCGAGCTCATGGCTGCAAGTTGACTTCTGGATGGGTATATGTATGTATCGACTAACACAGCGTCAGTAAGGCCTGAGGTTGCAGTCGTGTTCGGTCTGACTCTACAGTGCAGTGTAAGCCCACTGGGGTTGGTTGGTTGTCTCTTGGTGTTGGTGTTGGTATGGTGTGGGTGGTATAAGGAAGGCTATGGTAAGCAGCGTGAACTTGGTCTCGCTTTTTATCTGAGCAATGAACGAGTGAACGGACAATCCCTTGAATTCCGTCACGGGCGGCCTGGCGCTTGTTTGGTCTTGCTTGGGCCTTGTCTTGATAGCCCCAGCCTCAGCGCGTGGTTGGTGAGTGGGTTGTTGATAGGCAGACAAGGCAGCAAAGGCGGCTTGGTTCAACTCCGCCTCAAACCCACCACTAGCAAACATCCAAACAACAAACCAAAGTCCTACCAACAAAGTCACGCCGACACCAAAATGTACTTTTGTATCATGCCTTGTCTTTTATTACTCACTCGCTCGCTTGCAAGAGCCTAGTCTCTCCCGTCTCTCTCGTGTTACGTCTTCATTCCAAGTCGCATTAGTTACCAAACTCCTGTATCCCCGGCCTCCGTGTCTGATATCTAAGTAAATGCTGCCGTCCCTCCCAATCCGTCCATCCATGCATCCATGCAATCCTCTAAGCAAAGCGAGCGTGGTATCGCAACGTCATATCATCAGCCATCCATCGTCTCCATATTACACACACTCTTGTCCTTTTGGTCCTCCACGTCCTCCAGGTAGATTACCACTCATCTTCAAACCTAGCAGCGCAGGCCTTCCTTCTTCTCCACGTCAACTTGTTCTGCGCCAGATGATGGTCGATTCTTCCCAGTGACCGCAATTACACCAGGTCGGGGACAGCAATGTCCATCTCCATCTCCATCTCCAATTACCCAACATTCTTGGTCCTCCTATACGTCTTCACACACTGCCACTCATATTGTGTCAACAGTATTCGCATCAGACACTTCGTAATTCGTCCAAAAACTTCCGGCTCAGCCCAAGCTAGCCGGCCCCGGTGTCTCGGTTGCATAATTAGGTGATGGGGACCAAGAACGGGCTCAGTATCAGCTGATCCGCGCTCGGTCTCAGGTTGTGGTCGATCTCAAACGTCTGTCCGAGGAACTCCTTAGCTTCCTCGCTAGCGTGCTCGGGGATCGTAGGTGCCGCCTTGCCACCTCCGATCTTGAAGATGGCTTGGAGCTGACTACAGTCGGGGAAAGGGTGACTGCCAGTCATCATCTCCACCACGAGGCAGCCCAGTGACCAAATGTCTGCCTTGCGTGTGTACGATGTCTGCTTGACAACTTCGGGGGCCATCCAGAAAACGGACCCCTGAAGTGATGGCCGATGCTTGTTATTGTTTGCCCCACTCAGAATGTTGGATGCCTCCAGCTTCTTCGAGATGCCAAAATCCGAAATCTTGATGGTTCCCTTATTGTCCACGAGGATATTGGCGCCCTTGATGTCGCGGTGGATGATATCTCGGTTGTGCAAGTACGAAAGACCCGTCAGGATCTGTCGAACAAAGCTTCGCACCAGTGGCTCTGGCAGAGCTCCATACGAGTTGAGCATGGTCTGCACTGAACCACCAGGAACGTACTCGAGGAAAATGTTGAGATAGTCGGCAGAAGAGCTGCACCCCAGGTACTGCACGATGTTGGGATGTCGAAGGTCGCGGAGCAGACTAATCTCTCGCTTGAGCGCTTCGATCATGCTCTTCTTGCGGTTGTCACCCTGACTGTTGGCACCAGGGGCAGGAGTCTCGACTTGCTTGACGGCAAGAAGCTCACCAGTCACAGCATGCAGGGCCAGGTACACGCTGCCAAACGATCCTTGGCCGATAAGCGCGCCCTTCATCCACTTGTCATCACCCCATGACTCGCCCGCCAAGAAGCTCTGCAGCTCCTCATCGACATCATCGCCGTCATTGGTCAGAGCTTGCTGCAGCTCCTGGAAAGAGCCAGATCCCGTCGAGTTATCTCCGTCGTAGTAGCTGGTCGTTGTCGTGTTGCCCTCCGGATCGGTCACGCTCAGAGCGGCCGAGTCAGAGCTGCTCTCGGTGAATGACACATACGACTTGCGGTTTGGCTCGATCGGCGATTCCTCCTGAAGCGTGTCTAGCATAGACGAAGTCACCGAGTCGCGGTTATACGCATTCTGAGGGGGTCGGATGTGTGAATCGCGGGGCTTGATCTTGGCCAGTTGTGAGTTGGCGTTGAGCCACGAGTCAGCAATGGTTGGGATGGGGGGTGCATCCTGAATACTAGAGGCAAAGCTGAGGCTGCTAGCCACACTGAGCCGACTATTGACCTTGCTCAACCGAGTCGACCGTCTCATAGAAAGCCGGGCCGTGCGGTCAATGTCCTCTCTGGTATGATCAGGGAAGTAGGACGTCAAGTCAGATGCGATCAGCTCGCTAGGAGGACGAAGTCCACCAAATTGGCGGAGTGCCCCGGGCATGCGCCGTTCTGGCCGTGTTTCGGCAACTGAAAGAGGTCGTTCCAGATCCTTGGCTGCATTGTGCAGGTTTCGCTCGCGGTCTTGGTAAGAAATAGGGGAGAGCGGAGACTGAAGTTGGTCGTTCCACTTCTCTCCAAGCATCTTTTGAACCTTGAGTTGACTTCGCTTGTCGACCGTCTCGAGAGCGCGGGCGTGCTTCTGCTGCTCCTCCTCCATAGCGATGGCCGCAGCCCGCTGCAACTCTGCCTCGCCTGGCTCGCCCGCCGGGACCCTTCGCAGGATCAGTCGGTTCCGCTCCGGGCGTCGCTGGTCCTTGATGATGCGCCATAGCTCCGTGTCGCCAAGTCGTCGGGTCTGGCTCGGATCAGGGTCGATGCCGGCCAGGACCCAGAAGCAGTAGTTCCTTTCGTGATCCTCGCGCAGAGCAAACTTCCGGAGCGTCACTCGCATCACCTCCTCACAAGTATTGCAGTCGGCTATCTTGACCACCTTGGTGACGCCGCCAGTTGAGATGACGCGAATAACTTCTTGATTCTGTGGTAAGGCAGCCATCAGCGAACCGTCCATACTGGAATTATTCCTGGTATGGGTCGTTACCAGACGGTTTGCCGGATCACCCGGGGTTGAAGCCGCTATCCTCTGCCCGTGCATGTTCACCGGGCTGGTAGCATAGGGCTTCCCTCGCGCCCGCATAGTCCGAATCTCAGTGCCAGGAAGGGGGGAGTTGGGTCGGGAGCTGCTCATGCCACTGTCCAGGCCACCATAGGGGTCAATCTGTCTTGAGAATCTCTTGTTGGTGGCTGACGTGGGCACCATTCGGGAGGTGTTTGGTGGCCGCGGCGAGCCACCAGGAGCGGTAATGTGAATATCGAGGCCACCAAACGAATCCTAGAGACATTGTCAGTCCACGGGTCCCGCACAAACAACAGTTGCTGCTGTAGCCTACCCGATTCCGCTTTTTCTCGTTGGCATATGCTCTAGTTCTCAGCTTCTTAATGCTGAGAAAGAGCCGGACGCGGTCGCCGACTTTCTCGACGCCCATTTCCTTGAGGACTTCCTTGTCCATTTCTAGGAGGTTCTCGCCATTGATGTGGTTCTTTCGAAAGATCTTCTCATACTCGCCGCACTTGACACTTCGGAGATACTCGCACACCTTGTCTTCGTCCCAGTTCTTGACGGATTCGGAGGGATCGTGTTCGGAGAATTCGGATTCGGTCGGGCTGCCGTAAGCACCTGCCGTGGGCATCGTCGGAGCCCTTCGCGGAGGTGGAACCATTACGGGCTGCTGAGGAGGGGCAGGAGCGAGAGGAGTGGCACCGAGCCCGGCCGGAAATGATGACTTTGAAGCCAACATAGCCATTTCCGAGGGCGGCTGATCGTGAGATCTGCCAAGGAGCAAAGCAACGAGTCGAAGCGAGTGTCGGTCTCGGGGGAGACGTGTAAGTCGTCGTCGGCCGTCGAGCGGTGGTGTTCAAGACACCAAATCAAGCTGGGATACCCAGACCCAGGAGAGTCGTCGGTCGCTCACGAGGTGGTGGTTCGAGCGTGTACGGACGGGTGAGCGTGTGTGTGTGGAGGAGATGTCAGAGCAACGTTGCTCTGTATTATTAGTAACGACAAGGGCAAACAAGTGAGGGTCGAAAACAAAGGCTGCGATCAACGCGAAGCGCCTCACAGGAAGTGAAGAAAGGGTATATAGCGAGCAAAGTCGTGTGGGAGAAGGAAAAGTGACGCCGGACAGACAATGGAAGAGAGAGTATTAGAGGGATGGGATGGTTTGGCAGGCCGGGAACAGGGGATCGGGGAGGCACAGGGGACTGGCGGTGGTCGTGACGGAGGTACCGCCCCGGCGACAGGTACCTCTCTGGAGAGCGCTCTAGACCTGGGGCGGCGCCAGGAATGGCGGCGGATTATAGTTCGGAGTCTGCTGGCAGAAGTAACAGCCCGGTGCAGGTACCTGACGGTGAGGTGGTGCCGGGGCCTTCGTTAGGCTGGTTCAGGTTGGCGGGCTTGGCCAGCGCTGCGGCGTCGATTGGGCAGCGGTTGAGGAGAAGGCCCCCCTGTAAATATTCACGCTGGACCTGAGGAAGCTCGCAAATCCATAGACGCCCAGGAAAGGCAAAGACGGCGGCCAGAAGAGTTTACAAGGTGGCAGTGGGAGTCGGAGACAATTTCCGCTGCTTCAGGCCTCGCTGGATCGAGTATGACAGGTCGCCAATGAATGCTCACAGCACCTACTGTGTTATCCCCTTTTGCATGATAGCATGAACAGCATAAGAGTGCATTTCGAGATTGGCAACCAAAAACAGCCAAGATTACACATGGGGGAAAATACGAGAGGATCCCCCATACTCAAAGCAACGGCAAGGCGACAAACTGCGCCGTCAAAGACGTATATCGTGCGTAATATGGACCCTCGCAATCGATCTTTGCTGCTGTTGATCTCGCGGTGCCAAATCGCGGCGTTCCAGTGTTCCAGAGAGTTCCACAAGCCATGGCCACTGGCGGTGCTGATCGTGACGAAGAGACAAGGGCAGAGCCGCCGCTAAGATTCACAAGTCTCACGTCTTAGCTGTTGATCTATGGCCGTGGAGACGTCGCTCCGCGTTCTTGTTCGTCCTGTTTGCTGATGCCAATGTCATGCACGAGAGATGAGCTGAGGCTGAGCTGGCGTTCGGGGTTTCAAAAACCGTGTCTGCTGGACCCCGGGCCATAAGCATCAACATGTTGCCTTCCAGAATTGGCCTCTGCTGTTACCCGTCCTGTCTAGAGATGTCCGGGCCGTCATCCAGAGTTTTCGTTTGAAACCTACCGAGGCACAAGGCGTGACGGGCAATCACCGGTTTGCCCAGCACTCGCATGCCCTGAAGCAAGCTCTGGAGGTGCCGTGAACCCCGTGAGGGATGCCACGAAAGCAACCCATCATGGTCAGACGGCGGTCCAGGATCCCGGCCAGCAGTTGCGTTGCAGTTGCAATCCCGGTTTCCAGCTACCCCCTGTCGGCCCAAGAGCTCGGCGGCTCAGAGGCAGCCACGGAGAATGGCAGCTCTGCAGAGGTACGGCTGCGGCGCGCTGATTCGTGGAGCGTCGGAGCATGAAACGGTGAGACCCTGGACCCTGGGATCGGGCGGCTGCAAGTGATAGGCCACGCGCCGGCCCAGGATGAAACCGACCGTGTTTCGACCAGGGCTACTCGGATGACGCCGTCGGGGTTAAAAAGCGCGTCCAAGAGGAGAGAAACCCGGGGCAACTCCCACAAGACGGATGGATGGACGGTCAAGACGTAACTGATGACGGCACATGATGAGGATCATGATGACGAGGCATTTGAGGCAGTTGTGAAGCAGTTGTCTGGCTCAACTCAACATGCTCGCTGGCGGGGGACGAGGGGAACTGTTGTGGCCTAGGCGTTTCAGAGAGACAATCCGCCCCAAAAGCAGGACCAGTTGGCATCCATTGCACTGGAGACATGCTGTACTGTATGAGGCCTGTTTTCTTCTTCTGTATCGGCGTGCGTGCATGGAGAGCTCCATCCCATCCGTCCATTCATCCATGGCTGAGGTGCTCATGCATGAGGGGGAGTGGGGAGACAGCACGTTGTTGTCAGTTGGAATCCACCGCTCCCGTGCCTTTGGATATTTCACCCATGTCGGTCGGTGAGTGACTGTGTGTGTGTGTGTGTTTTGTTTGCATTGAAAGAAATCAAGGAAATGGGCTTGCACGTATTGGACGCACAAAGGCCGGATGCTAAAAAGAGAAGCAGGAATGAATGAATGAAACACAACAGACTGGTACGTGCGACGGCGGAAGAGAGAGAGTCTCTCCCATGCACTGGATCCCGTTCATCGTCATCTGTCCATGGGCTTTGTTGAGATGTGGTGCTACCAACCAGAAGCGCCTCTTCACGTTTCAAGTTGATTTTTCTCTTTCCCTTTTTCGTCCCTTGCGCAACATCGCGCCGTGTAGACAGCCCTTACTAAGGCACGCTTACATGCGCAGGACCAAGACTTCTGCAATGACAATGACGGCGTGAAACAATCCATCGGGAGAGTTCCACTCGCTGACCGCCATCCATCGAATCGACCATCGACAGAAGCGGCCTCGTCTTTGCAAGGCATGGTTTGTTTCAATAACCTCACGAGGTCGAGACTATCCGACCCGAGAGGCTTACAGAGCCTCACGCCAGTCTAGCCATGGTCTGGATTACCTAGAGGTAAACAGGCTTTCAGTCTAATCGCGCGCGGCTAGATCACTTCAATGGACAAAGAGGACATTCCATAATTTCCATTGTTTTAGCAGCCGACGCCGCCTTTCAACATGTTTCATTCCTCTGGGAGTCACAAAACTTCAGGGCGCCAGAAGACGGCTGGCTGTTCTGTTCCTGATAGACGTGCCCAAGGAACAGGGTCCGCCCCGCCCTGACGCTCCGCATCTCGGAATCCTAACTGCTGATCCATCCATTCTCCTCCGGATCCTGGGTCCTCTTGCAAGCATTGAGCATGAGCATCATTTGCCTTGTGCACCTTGCATGTTAGTAATGCGACTAAAAACGAGGCCCGAAGCTTTGACGACAAGCGGAAGCCCTCAGGTCTGGAGCACCATGGTTAGCCACGTGGTTGCGGTCCAGACCCTGGTCATGGCTCACTTAGCCCTTTTGCTTTTGCCCCAAATGTTGATTCTCGAGTTGAGTCATTGAACTTGCAATCCAAGCACCGACGGGTCTGTCAGAAATTTGAAGCTATTCCCAAGATTCCACTATACTTTGATCCACATTCATGGTAGTTGGGTATTCAACATTGTGGAGTATCTGAGCTGGAGAGATCATGGCTACCTACCGTTCCCACGTGAGAACCTTCAAGCCTTCAGGCTCTACCAATCAACTATTTTCAAATATTACCCGACTCTCTCTCGCTCTTCCACTATCTTTCATCCCATCACGCTCGCCTCCTCATTCCTTCAATCTCTGTGCTCACCTGTTGACCAGTGTCGGCTTACAACTTCATGTCTCTGATTTGATCAAGTGATCAAACTGTCCTCGCGCTTTTCCTGTGTGGAACCCCGCATGCGCCAATAACTTGTACCTCACTAACTAATCTTTGCGGATACTCAACGTAAATATGTTAGTGTGTACCTTTCTGGCAACTTCCCAACCCACAACTCTGAGAAAATCATTGCTCCCCCACGATTGCGACATCACCACCGTCTTCTCCAAGCTCCAATCCGAACACGTCTCAGCATCGCCGGCGCCCCCCTTGACGAACTCGGACAGCATCGCGTGAGGAAAAAGGGCCAAGATCTCGCCAATTGCCCTCATCCCGCGCCAACTCTATTCCCCCTTCTCGTCCGCCTGTTCTGCAACCCACAGACACCAGGCTGTGGTCATCCGTACCACTTGTGCGAATAGCCATCGACTTTCGGTGTTCACGAGTGTCCACAGACCCCCAACCGTTGTCGTCTCTTTTGTCGACTTCTTCTTGATCCAACAGTCTCACCCCATCCTGCTACACCGACTCACCACAAGGGCATCATGACCAGCCAACGCAAGCCCATCGTCAGCTTCCTTGGCCCAGTCGCCTCCTACTCCCATCAGGTAAGGCCATCCCACGGTCGCCCCCTCCATGGCAGGTTGCATGGCACTAACCTGTGTCGACCTGGTTGTGCAGGCTGTTCGCCAGGCCTTCTCCGAGTCCACCTGGGAATTCCAGCCAGCAGTCACCATTGACGGTAGGTAATTGGTGATATGTCGCCTCGGACTCCCCGTCGCTGATTCTCCCCGGCGTAGACGTCTTTGATCAGGTCCAGGGTGGCAAGGTACAGGCCGGCGTTGTGCCCTTTGAGAACTCTACCAATGGCTCCGTAGTCTTCACTCTGGATAATCTGGCCGATAGGGCCAACCGCTACCCGGACATCACCGTCGACGGCGAGACATATGTCGACGTTCACCACTGCCTCGTGGGGCACAAAAATCCTGCTCCGGCTCTTGAGGACACTGCCGAGGGATCAGGCACTTGCACGCCCACGGCCATGGATCCATCACCCTCGAAGCCGCGGTCTAGGCCTCTGAGCAACCTGAGGCACATCCAGCGGCTGTACTCACACCCACAGGCCTTTGGTCAGTGTACGGCCTTCATCTCCACCTACCTCAAGGGGGTCGAAATTTTCGAGGTTAGCTCGACCAGCAAGGCGGCCGAGATTGTGAGCAAGGACACGACGGGGACGTGGGCGGCCATCTCGAGCCAGCTGGCTGCCGAACTTCACGGGCTCGACTTTTTGGGCAAGTCAATTGAGGATCGCGAGGACAACACTACTCGGTTCTTGGTCCTTGGCACCAACGCCGCCGGGCCCAGGGACGTGGAATCGACCAAGCACGCCATCGCTCAGAAGGGAAGCAAGTCACTCGTCTCCTTCACAGTGCCTCACACTTCGCCAGGGGCTCTGGCGGATGTACTCAGCTGCTTCCGCGCCTTCAACCTCAACCTGACCAGCATCAACAGCCGGCCCAGCCTAGTGCAGCCGTTCCAGTACATCTTCTTTATCGAGTTCGAGGGTCACAAGCACGACGATCCGGATGGGCGGGTCAAAGGTGCGCTGGAAAAGATTAGTCGCGTGGCCGAGAGCTGGAGGTGGCTTGGGAGCTGGGAGAGATACAGATAACTTGGCTGAACTGAACCAACCAACAAACAACAGCAGAACAGAACAGACCATTCTCCCACGGCCGCATCTCCACTCCTGTCAACTGTCACTGCCACCATCCGCTGCATATCCGCGATGCAAGGGCATATCGTGAGAGGGCAGCGGGATGCCCTCAATCTAACCAGTAGCTCTCGCAAGTTGCCCTAGAAGCATTGAACAATTCCCCGTAAGGTGGTGGGTCCCGTTATTGCGTGCTCGTCGATGTTGCCCTGAAAGGCATTCCGGCAGGGCTTCTGGCAGGCATTGAGGGACGCATTGGGTCGGCGTCGGACCGTTGCTGCTGATGTGTCGAGCTGACAGAGGGAAAGACGGAATATCGACAGGTACTTATTATCAACTTCTCCAGCTCACACGCCCACCTTCACCCATGTTCTTCACGGGATCATCGCCACCCTGCCAAGGGCTACCCACGCGGCGTTGAGACTCTATCCCACCCACAGCGCCCACCATCCGGTCACCGCGAACCTATAAACAGCTGCAGGCTTACGCGATAAGATCCCCTTCAGGGCGTTGAACCCATCACATATCGTGATGGGACAGGAAGCTGGCGGATTCAACTCGGTTGGGATTGGCTTGCATCCGACCGGGCTAGAGCGTGGGGTCTTCCGGAGCCATTGGCCCCTCGCCATCGGGATTGGAGAAGCAGTCGAGTACCAGGATGAGAGGCCGAGGGCCCGTGAGAGTCTTGTGGGAAGGACGCAACGGGAATCAATGAGAGGCCAGCAAATTCAGCACACAAGAGGCGCACAATTCCCTAGCTGCCACGGCGGATACGACTATCGTCCACCATGACGTCGACGCCGCATGCGCGGCACTCAATGAGGATCAATCACCGGCACACGCCCTGGGTCAGCGTGGGAAGATCTGGGCCCCCTGGTGGAGCGGGCTACGGACCATCGCTCGAACGTTAAAAGTCGGGCGATGGTCCGGAAGCTGGAGGAGCAAACTCTGTAGCATCTCCTGGTTGAGTCCATCTGCCTTATATTGCTTGAGCTGCCGCTTCAGAGCTTTGGCAGCTTTTCCACTTCCTCTCACCCCTCTTGCTGCAACCTCCAGCTTGATGTTGAGACGACAACACTTGTCTGCTATTTCTCCCTTTTCTTCCTGGTTCTTCCATCCAAAATGGCGCCCCGCCCCATCTTCGCCGCGACGCACCCACGTGCATGCTCTACGGCCTTCGAAAGGGTATGATTGAGCTTCCCAGCGTCTTCCCCTGGTGTTATTTTTCTTGTCTCTATCGTCAAGATGAATTGCGCCTCGAGTAAAAGTCCCTCAGTCATGCTGACAATGTTTGCCAGGTCTTCATGACTCGGCGCGACATCATGGAGAGTGTTCACGAACCATTTGGGGATGCCTTCTACTACGGCCCCGAGTTTCTAAGCGACCGCTTCAGAGACGATGCCGACCAGCGCAAGCGCAGTGGCTTCGCCGACAAGACGTACAAGGACATCTTCGACCAAGTCATGGATGCCGGAAAAGAGGTTCGTTTTAGTTTCCCCCTCTTGTTCACTCTACTTTGATGCGATTTCCGAACTCCCCGAACTCCCCGTCCACCCCCCGCTTTCTTGACTGAGGGGAAATGGGTCGTCTGTGATGTCAATCAGCCGCCCTGTTTTCCATTCTGAGACTTGGTCAATTGAGTTCTCTTGGCGGTTTGTGCATGTCGCATCGTCACATCGTCGCATTGCTGTCGCCACCATGAGAGAGGGTGTATCACAGTTGCCCATCATGACACTTGATAAATATTTACCAATCAATCATGATACTTACGCACTACACAGGGAAAGAGAATCTTCATCAAGGATATGGCCTACTACCTCATGACCCCGGATGGCAAGCCTACCAAGGTTGCGCCATCTCTGGGTGAGGAAGAGCCCGGCAACCCAACTGTGGTGCCGCTAGAGATCCTGAAGCAATTCCAGTTCACATTCCTCATCCGCCACCCCCGCAGGTCCATCCCCTCGTACTACCGCTGCACTGTGCCGCCTCTGGACGAGGTCACTGGCTTCTACAACTTCATGCCCAACGAGGCTGGCTACGAGGAGCTGGTGCGTCTCTTTGACTATCTGCTCAAGGAGGGCGTCGTAGACAAGGACAACCTTGTCGTCGTCGACGCCGATGACCTACTGGACAACCCCGAGAAGACTATCCGTCTCTACTGCGAGAAGACGGGCATTGACTTTAAGCCCGAGATGCTCGAGTGGAATGACCAGGACAGCAAGTTTGCCAGCAACGCCTTTGAGAAGTGGAATGGCTTCCACAACGATGCCATCAAGAGCTCGGCTCTCAGGCCGCGCACTCATGCTCAGGTAAGTTGACGATTTTATTGAATCGCCCCCCTTTTATCCCCCTTCCTCCACCTGTCTGTCTGCGTCAAACAACTGCTGTTCGCTCGCTCTCCTCGTGGTTGGATTTGTTTGCTGATGTAGCTAACTAAAGAAGACATCCACCACCGAATCGGAAAACAAGGAGTGGACCGCCAAGTATGGGGCCGAGGCGCAGAAGGTGATCCGCAAGACGGTTGAAGACAACGTCGCGTACTACGAGTACCTGAAGCAGTATGCTCTGCCTGTTTAAGCTCTGCCGGTAAAACGGTTGCACGGGTTTCATATTGTAGGGTTTCTTTGTATTGTTTTGCTTCTTCGACTTTGGGGGTCTGTTTTCACGCCTTTGCTCTCTCAGATTGCATTGTATACCGGGGAATAAGCCCCGGGAGAGCTCAGAGCTCGCACATGACTTATGACCGTCTTTGGATTTAGTTTGATGGTACATTTATGATACAAATAACCACTTGGCTCTACGCCATTCCATGCATACATATATCTTAGAATTTTGTAGCCTATTGTGCCTTGGGTGCCACCACTTCCGCATCTGGAACCGGAGCATCTCCAGTCGGTGTCGCCTCTTTCTTCTCTTCCTTGGGAGCCTCCTTTGCTTCCACTGTCGCTTCCGGTGTCTTTTCCGTAAAGTATGTAGGGTTCTCGAACAGTTCGTGCGTAACATTGCCGGACCACTTCTCGGCGTACTCTCTATCCTGGTCGTTGGCCCAGCTCACCGTAACATCTAGGAGCTTCTGCTCCTCGCCCTCGGCGGCCTCGTTGGTCACAATCTTGTTGCCCTGTCCGAGACCGCCCAGGACGGCAGCCATGTCGGCGATAGAGTTGGGCTTCTGTGCGTTCAGGGCGATGCCGCGCTCCTGCTTGGTGCGAATGGGGCGGTATCCGGGGTTGCCCTTCTTCTCCTCCTCGGCGATCCTCTTGCGGTCGGCGGCTGTGAACTCCTCGGGACGCTTGTATCGGAACTCGTTGTCCCATGCCACCTCGTGCAGGTGCTTGAGCTCACGGAGCTTCTGGAAAACGGAGCGGCCGGCGGAACCCTGGCCAGCGGGGAAGGAAATGCGAGCGAAGGGTGACCAGTAGTCCTTACGGAGCTTGGCGGGTTTTGTCTTTTTGCCGTTGAAAGGGAGTTGTTTGAGGTCGTGGAAGCCCTGTAGATATTGTCAGTCAGTTCATAACCACAAACCAAATCGTCTAAACACCGGTGAAATTAACAATTGAACTTACATCAAGCTTCTCATCAAAGCTGTAGACGATCTGGTCTGTCCTCCGGTGTCCAAAGACCCAGATGTGCTCCCCATGACCCTCAGGGCCTACAAAGCCTGTCGTGGTGCGCCGAGGCCGGCCAGAGTGTGCCTGTCGCACGCATATCCGCACGTAGCTAGGCAATTGACCTAGGCTGACTCCCTGTGCCGGTTTCATGGTGGCGGCTGTGAGGTTAAGGCGGGCTCGCTCATGAGACTCTCGCTCTGGAAAAACTTCCCGCAATGGCGCATGCCAATTGCCCGGCTCAATCGCGGCAAGTGGTGAAAGTCATGTGACCGTTGTCGATCGGGAAGCGCCGGGGATGAGACGATAAGATAAGAAGTGGCAGTAATGGAGCTCCCCACTCGTCAAGCTGACGGGATCTTGGGAGTGACATGCAAAATAGTTGGACATCTTTCATTTTGACATAATTACTACTACAGTATCATTGCTATCCGACGTAACCATGTGTTCGACTTCTTTCCATTGGCCCCTTTTTTGCCCCACCATGTCCCGCTTAATTTGTCTCCCCCAACCCTGGGCTGAGAGTGACGTCGAAGATTCCCGGAGCTTCTGGCAGGGCCGACATGCTTCTACTCAGCTGCCGCGAGCCTGCTTGAGTCTGCCTGAGGGATCTCGATGCTTCACGTCGGACGATTCGCGCTTCCAAGGAGTATCCTGATTCCTATGCGAGATCCACTCACATCGTGAATAAATTCACCTCATCCTTCGCTCTCAGAGCTGAACTCTCCTCTCTTTTCCATACAGGCAGAAACAAAATACCCCACCACAACCACATCAAGCGATACCCAACCTTCCGAGGTCAGGAAACCTGACGGAAGCAGCCCTTTCCATTCATCCTTTGGGCCACAATTACTAGGTGACACAATATCCTGCGACTACACACGCATACGCATACGCACGCAGACACAACTCACGATTACCACCACCGACTTACATCTTGATTCCCTGTTTTCAAAGTCCATCGTTTTCGCTACTACACCACCACCATCATGAACTCCCGCATGGACTTCACGGATCGGGCCCAGAAGGCCGTGGAGGATGCCATGGCCTTGGCTGAGCAGTACGCCCACTCTCAGCTTGTGCCCGTCCACCTTGCAGTTTCCTTGCTCGACCCTCCTCCGGACCCCTCCAAGGATCAACAAAACGCTCCCGCAGTCGTCAGCACCTTGTTCCGGCAGGTCATCGAGCGAGCCCATGGCGACCCTCAGCTCTTCGATCGAGCACTCAAGAAGACCCTCGTCCGTCTCCCCAGCCAAGACCCTCCTCCGGAGCATGTCTCCTTGGCACCTCAGTTCCACAACGTCCTGCGAAAGGCACTGGAGCTGCAGAAGGTGCAGAAGGACACATACGTTGGTGTCGACCATCTTATTACCGCCCTTTCCGATGAGCCTAGCATCCAGTCGGCTCTCAAGGAGGCCAACATTCCCAAGCCCAAGCTTGTCCAGGAGGCTGTACAAGCCATCCGTGGAACCAAGCGAGTCGACAGCAAGACGGCCGATACCGAGGAGGAGAACGAGAACTTAGCCAAGTTCACCATCGACATGACCGAGATGGCCCGTGACAAGAAGATCGACCCCGTCATTGGTCGAGAAGAAGAGATCCGCCGGGTCGTACGAATCCTGTCTCGACGAACCAAGAACAACCCTGTCCTCATCGGTGAACCCGGTGTAGGTAAAACCACTGTCGTCGAAGGATTGGCTCAGCGAATCGTCAACCGAGACGTTCCCGACAACCTAAAGCAATGCAAGCTTCTGTCACTCGACGTCGGCGCCCTTGTTGCTGGCAGCAAGTACCGAGGAGAGTTTGAGGAGCGAATGAAGGGTGTGCTGAAGGAGATCCACGAGTCCAAGGACGTCATTATCCTCTTCGTCGATGAGATCCATCTTCTCATGGGCGCCGGTTCATCCGGTGAGGGAGGCATGGACGCCGCTAACCTTCTCAAGCCCATGCTTGCCCGTGGCCAACTGCACTGTATCGGTGCCACCACCCTTGCCGAGTACCGCAAGTACGTTGAGAAGGACGCAGCCTTCGAACGTCGATTCCAACAGGTTCTCGTCAAGGAGCCTAGCATCCCTGAGACCATCTCCATTCTCCGAGGTCTCAAGGAGCGATACGACCGACACCACCGTGTCACCATCCTCGACAGCGCCTTGGTCGCCGCCGCCAACTTGGCTGCCCGCTACCTCACCACCAGACGAATGCCCGACTCGGCCATTGACCTTGTCGATGAGGCGGCTGCCGCCGTGCGTGTCGCCCGAGAATCTCAGCCTGAAATCATTGATTCTCTTGAGCGTAAACTTAGGCAGCTGATGATTGAAATCGCAGCTCTCGAGAAGGAACACGATGAGGCATCGCAGACTCGTCTGGTTCAGGCGAGGAAGGACGCCAAGAACGTTGAGGAGGAGTTGCAGCCACTTCGCGAAAAGTACCAGAGTGAGATCAAGCGAAGTGAGCAGATTCACCAGGCCAAGGTGAAGCTCGATGAACTTGAGAAGCGTCTCGAGGACGCGACCAACAACGGCGAGCACGTCAAGGCCGCCGATCTCAAGTACGGTGCCATCCCCGAGCAACAGTCTGTCATCAAGGATCTCGAGGCACGCAAGGCTGCCGCGGACGCAGCCCTGAACGCAACCGGTGCCGACGCCGGCGGTGCCATGGTCACCGACATTGTCACCGCTGACAACATCAACGAGATTGTTGCCCGATGGACCGGAATCCCTGTCACCCGACTTCGCACTTCGGAGAAGGAGAAGCTTATCCAGATGGAAAAGGTTCTCGGCAAGATCGTGGTGGGCCAGAAGGAGGCGGTCCAGTCAGTTGCCAACGCCATCCGACTTCAGCGATCTGGTCTCAGCAACCCCAACCAACCACCAAGCTTCTTGTTCTGCGGTCCCTCGGGTACCGGAAAGACCCTTCTCACCAAGGCTTTAGCAGAGTTCCTGTTTGACGATGCCAAGGCCATGATCCGATTCGACATGTCCGAATACCAAGAACGTCACGCACTGAGCCGTATGATTGGTGCGCCCCCTGGATATGTCGGTCACGATGCCGGTGGCCAGCTGACCGAGGCTCTCCGCCGAAAGCCTTTCTCAATTCTGCTGTTCGATGAGGTTGAGAAGGCAGCCAAGGAAATTCTCACTGTTCTTCTCCAGCTCATGGATGACGGCCGCATCACCGATGGCCAAGGCAGAGTTGTCGATGCCAAGAACTGCATCGTGGTCATGACCTCCAACTTGGGTGCTGAGTACCTCGTCCGACCCGGTGTCAAGGAGGGTCGCGTCGACTCTGGCACTCGAGAGATGGTGATGAACGCCCTCCGCAACTACTTCCTGCCCGAGTTCCTCAACCGTATCAACTCGGTTGTCATCTTCAACCGCCTGACACGCAGGGAGATTCGCAAGATTGTCGATATTCGCCTTGGAGAAATCCAGAAACGACTCGAAGACAATGGGCGCAAGGTACACATAGACGTATCAAACGAGGCAAAGGATTACCTAGGCAAGAGCGGCTACTCCCCTGCCTACGGAGCTCGTCCTTTGTCCCGTCTCATCGAAAAGGAGGTGCTCAACAGACTGGCCATCCTCATCCTGCGCAACAACATCCGCGACGGCGAGGATGCTCGCGTCGAGCTCATCGACGGCAAGATTGTTGTTCTATCCAACCACGAGGACAGCGAGCTTGGCGAAGATGAGGAAATGATGGATGAGGAGGACGCTGTCGACGAGATGCTTGACGACATGGATCAGGACATCTATGATTAAATGTGTTTTCGTTCCGCAAAGGAGGAGTAAAGATTGGTGTCAGCATGAAGGAATCATTGTCTGAATGAGTTTGACGATTGCATGACGGCGTTTTAAATGGCAAGGATACATTGCCAAGGGTTTGTTTTTATTTTGTAGGGTTCATGTACTTAATAACTCATCGATAATTAAGACACAAAAGTTGGAATGAGATTATCCGATCCGTCTTGAGTCAAGTGAAGTCATTATGTGAGACATGAGTGACGTTGAAGTAAATGTCAATTATCTTTACTGTTATTCTGCTATGGGGGTCCTAAAAACACAGGTGTGTCTCCGGCCCATCCAAAATCATCTATCACCATGGACCAGTCGATACCTTGAAAAGGATCATGAGCGTTGTTGAGGGTATTATCTTGACTGTTATTTTCATCCGTATTTGTAACTGGCGGGTTAGTATCTGAGTGATAGTCAACAATCAGCAATTTACTTCAAAGCAACAGCATGATCAACTTACGAAACGCCTCTAAGCCTCTGCTCACACCCTCTGTGCTTCTCTTTGCCTCCTGCAGCGCATCCTTGAAACGGTTGAGACACCAATACGTGACAGCAGCACCGATGCGTTCCGGAAACGCGCCCGCGGGCTCCTCCGACTTAGGCAGCAGATTCCTTACGGACCAGAAAGTCTCCAGGATGACGGAGCCCCGCGCGGGTAGGTCGCATTCGCGGACAGAGCAGCTTTGAAGGACGGAGCGAACACGCATTGCGAGGGCGTCGGCGTCGGCTGGGGTTAGGTGCCGCGGGGCGGCGGTTGAGTGCAGTGTTGAGAGGAGGATGCAGCCAGCATCGACGGTAGAGCGGTATATCCAGTGAGTACCATGTGTGAGGAACTGTGAGGCAGTCTCGAGGGCGATGGCTGTGTTGATGAGGTCATGGGAGGTGCTATAGGCGCGGAGGGCGTTGAGCGCAAAGTTGGGACGAAGCGTCGGAGGTGAGAGAAAGTAGTAAGATTGTACTTCAAGCTGGGTTGAGAGGATCATGAAACGGGAGCAATCTTGATACGTTTATCGTTAGTTTATCTTGGAGTAAGGGTTGTTATTTGCCTGTGTCTTACCTGTCTCGACTCTTGTGACAATTGGCTTGACCAGCTCAAACTCATCCTCCCAGTTTCTGACCACTGCTTCAGAGACTCCATTATGTGCAGATATTTGTGCTGACATGGCTGTGTGTAGACGATTGGTGAACTTTTGTAGCTCGAATAGAGTAAGTAGTTCTGGTGCAAGGGTATCCTTGACGATGTTCTTGCATTGAGAATCATCGTGTTGTATAAAAGGAGGCGGTGTTCCACTTCCTGTAGCAATCCTATACCATGTGTTAGAATGAGTCGCAGTAAACTGTCTATAAGACGTACTTCTGTGACAGAATGCAGCAGAATATCCAGGTAACCGACGCTTCATGGTCCGTTGAGGTCAGGTTTTGCCGACCACCGATCAAGAACCTAGAGTGATCTCCACGGCCGGTGTGCAGACCGAGGAGCATACACGAGTTGAAGGCGACGCTAATGAGCAGCGGTGACGGATCTGTCACGAATCTGATAGTCGGGAATGGCCAGGCGCAGATGATGAGGATGGCGTGGATGGCCTCGAGATCCAAGGCGACGGCAGCGAGGAGGGTGTATACGTCGCGGTTAAGGCGATCGACGAGGGTAGTGAAGATGTTCTCGTCCCTAGCGTATCGACGGCTGGCGACATATATCACAGCCCAGAAGAGAGTTGGACATGCCGCGTAACATTCATCCGGATCCCGTTTCCTCAATATGGGGAGATATGGATGAAAGCATTGTAGATATCTTGAAGTTTGTTAACCCTGCTCAGACTCACAACTCCAAGGCATCTCACTTTTCAAAGTACCAGTCAATGTCTTCACCAGGCAAAAGTCTATCGCCGAGGACACGAGACTTTGTTGGTCCAGTCTTTTCATACGATGTAGTCGTAGTTGTAGGCTGGTTTGACGAAGAGTCCTGTAGAGGAGCTGGCGCTGAGAGGATGGATGTGTTTGTGATTGAAGCAAGTCGGTTTGTCGGATCTGGAAACATGGGATTACTCCCGTGAGAATTTGAGGGACTCCATGTTGTTTCTCCATTGTTCCTCGGATTAACAGCTTCCTTTATGCTCTTCAATTCTTGCTCTAGAAGCTCGAGTTTACTATCAAGGGCAGTTGTCAGCATGAGTCTAGGGTATCATCAGGCCAGGCCTCATTGAGTAGGTAGGTAGCCATCTACACTGGCTGTTGAGACCGCGCAAATTAGTACAATACCTTCTCTTTGTGACCCTCTTGTGCGATCTATCGTAGACGCATGAGAGGCCTAGTTTGGCACATCGCTGACAGGGCTGTCCTGCGACGGGACTCGCTCTACACCGCACCTAGGGACCGCTGTCAGCTCCCGTTGACTCAGACTCTTGCGCCGAAGACTTACTTTGGAGTCGCGACAGCTGACGCAGGCTACATTCCTTCTTATCCTATCCTGAGGCGAGTCGGGCTGCTTCTGCTGCGGCAGTGCCGGGCCAGATGTCGACGCGGGCGACTCCTCCGATGAAGGTGTCGGGGCCATTGGGGTGCATCACAACAACGACAACCCCCTGTAACCGAGTCGCTTATGTCTTGAACCTCTGCTGGCGTGGACATTTCACAGCCGGGGTTTTTTTTGGGTCTGCAGAGCTGAGGCCGGTAAATCCGTCCAGTCTTTGGGCGGTCAATTGGTAGGTTGGTTTTTTGTTAGTGCCTCGGGTCGAGGCACAAATTGGATGAAAGTTGGCTGGGTTGGTTGGTTGCGTCGAGTTAGCAGCTGACGCCTTTTGCTAGGTATGGATCTAGGGACTGGTAGATTACTTGACGTCACGTGTGCGATGAACTAGGCAACTCAAGGAAGTCCGATTATACTGGTTATCTACAGTACCTGGGTGCTGGTATTTTGACTCGAAAGAAATCAAATTGATTTGAATATTATCTACCTAGGTCAAGCTACCTAGTCCTGCATATTCTACACCGGCCAATTTAAACCCGGTTGTTAAAGTTGCGCTCTCTTTTTGCAGAGTTTGTATAGTGACACGGTTATCCTGGTTCCGCTGATGCCAGGCGCTTCCCCAATGTAACCTTTTATTGGGCCTTCTTCTGGGCGTCCTGGTTACGAGTCCTGTTTGTTTTCCCTCCGCAATTCATCATGACGCTGACCAACTTCCACAAAACCCAGATAAAGCCGAGACCAACAGCTGCAGTTGTGCCTGAGGTGATCCAATCTGCGCCCTCCTCTTTCAGTACCGGCACTGTGACAGGATTCATGAGCCTGCTACCACTCTCTGGCTGGGGAGCGACGTGCCAAAAGACGGTATCGCGAGGGAAAAGCTTATCATATCCCACATGAAGCCGGTCAAACGGATTCTCCAGGGTTTCGGCCCCGGAGGAGCATGCCCAAAAGACAGCAGGATATGGTACCTCAATGTCGACTTGACCGCTTGCAGAAGGTTCAAGATACCTCAGGTGAAGTGGAACCTCGGCCTTCCAAGGTTCATCTTTCTCGGGTCCAGGAGGGGCAAGCTCAAGAAGGATACTGGACCCCCAGGTCTCGGTGGTGTATGCAGGTGCTTCCAAATCAACGGGCAGAGTCGTGTATCGCAGTGAAGTGAGGTTCTTGGAAGCCAGAAACAAGTCATCACCCAACTGATATCGGTCGGCAAAAATCGTTTTAGGCAATGTCAAGAACGCGTAGGGCGCACACTCTCCCTCGCTGCCCGGGGCCTGGTTGGAGCTGAAGCTCAGCTGAAGCGTAGGGTGCAAGCCAGTCGGGCTGAGAAACTTGGATCCAAAAACAGAACTGCTCTGCCGGTGCCGGGACGGGAAAGTAAACATGGCTGGCGAAGGCTTCTTTTGCTCACCGAGGACGCTCAAAACGCCAGCAACGCCAAGTTCGTGCTTCTCCATGTTTGGCTGAGAGTTGTCGTTGATGAAAATGCCAACCTCGACTCTTCTCCCCGAGGACGCAGGAACAGCAACCGTCTGGGAACGGAGCGGCCATGTAGCATAGGCAATAAGGGACTTTGTGGTATCGTCATAGGACAAGTCCAAGCTGGAAGCCGTGTTGAGGCTGCGCAGTCGAGCATTGCAGGCAGTGTCAACATCAGGACAAAATTCCTGCGAACTGGTGGAAATGAAAGAATCCAGATCTTCTACTCCTTGGTAAAAGGAGAAACCAGGGGTCGATGAGCTGTCTTGCTTGAACTCGGTAAAGGTCTAGTTGACTCGGTCAGTGTTTCTAATACACCCAAGGGCTGAAGGAAAAGAGGTACCTCGGGCTTTGAGCAGTCCAGCGGGCCGAATCTTTGAAGCCAGGTGCATAGTCTTGAGCTAGGTTCAGGGCTTGTTAGAATCAATAACCAGGCAGGGTGGTAGATGGACGACTCACTGGTCATGTGAGGTTGACGACGTAGCAGTATAGTATACGTGAAGACCTGGCGATATTCGAGAGGCAAAAGGGTCCAGTGTTTCAAGCTTCAAGGGGCTGGCCCATCTGACGTGGACAGAGTCATAGTCCTTGAGCAGGTCGGTGAGCTCCCCAGGCAGCTCATCGAAGGGGATGGTGAGCTTGTCCTGGCGGACTGTCTCGATCTGGGGACCCGATAACCCGGCTTCTTGAATGTCCAACGCCGCCGGGTCAAGGTTATGGTCCTTGTGCACAAAAGTAACGCGCTCACGCATGGCGGTGACTCGAGCTTTGAGATGGACTGTGTTGTATATCCTCGTGCTCGGTGTGTGCTGTAAGCTGTACTGTCCTGCACTGCAGTGCTGGATGTGCTGTCGCGTGCCACTACCGAACTATCGGGCGGTATCTCGAATGGGACTAGCTGTACTCCAATAAACAACTCGGTTCCCGAGACCAGCTTCCAAAGAAAGAGGGAAAATCAGCAGCAAATCTAGGCCCAAGTGCCCGGTTTCGTTGCTTCGGTGTCGAGCTCGGTAGCGAGTTGGTGAACAGATCTCCCTGGATCCAGGCTTAGCAGTGACGTTATTGGAGCTTTGGTTGGTCAGAGCTCCCAGCAAAAAGGCCCGTAAGGCCACTGAGAAAAGAGACAAGTATCAAATACACGTGGTTTCGGTGCGACGCAGGCACTGGCCGACGTACTCCAATACCCCAGCTCTGCCCCTCGTCCCCTTCCTTTTTGGTCACCGCGAGATGATTCACGCTAAGCTTCTTTGGGGACCGACGGGCGATTCAACTTGCGCCTGCCGCAGCGCCGCCTCGGTCGCCTGTTTCCGTGATTGAATGAAGGAAGTCGCGACCATCCCATTTCCATTTCTTCGCTCGTCGAGATGATACCACAACAGAGCCTCGCTTTTCTTCCTCCTGCATCCACATTTTCACCACTGCGACACCACCCCCGAAAGAAGCCATAACAGTAACACACGGCCCCGACGAGATCATGCCCATCGACTTCTCCATCCCGTTGTGATCCAGAGTTCGAAACCGATACCAACACCCGGGGCCACTTTTGAGACGACAATTTTCCCGAGCGACCCGTCTGCGCCCACAAGCTGCAATCACGATATCGATATTGAGGTGCCACGGTTGACGGCGAAGTGCCGCTGAGGCTGGCCCGTCAAAATTATTCCAGCACGAAACTGCACACCTTGCGACGCCATGACCGATCACCAACCATATGTAACCATTCGTTCGCGGAGGCCTGCTGAAGGCCCCGGTTCTAGGAGTACTGGACCTTCCATGGTGCGTCTTATTGCTGCTGGTCTCAATGGGCAAGTTCGGTTATACTTACACCATATGACTTCATAGGCCGGACCCAGTGGAGGGGATTTCCATGCCAGATCTGCAACTCACGACACAAGCCGCACAAGTTTTCATGTAAAACATATTGGCCAGTTCGCCCAGAGACTTGAAGATGTAAGTGTGCCCCTCCCCCGCCAAGTCTTGTTTGCCATTATCTAACCCCTCCACAGTCTGCTGCCCGGGCTTTTCCAAACCGTGGGAGATCATCTGCAAGATACAGCAATGTCCAAGCACTCTTGTTGCATTGGAACTCTGATGATCTCTTTGTAATTCCTGAATTGGAGGATCTGGAAAAGTGCCTGAGCGAGGACTATGGCTTCAACACGGACATTTTTGCCATCCCCTCAGAGAATTCTCACCTCGAGTTGATGATGCGCATCGGTCAACTCATCAAGGAGCATGAATCTCAGGATACATTATTTGTGGTCTACTACGGTGGCCATGCTAGGATCGACGAATCCAGGCAAAGTACCTGGTGCGCGTGAGTAAACAGTGAACCCACAATAGCCTCAACATGGGTCCTAATATGTATTAGAACTCGAGAGCCCAACTCACCGTGGCTGCAGTAAGTCTTGATTGTCTCTGAGTAAGGCCGATTGGAGTTCTGACTAGTCACAGGTGGTCGGCAATTCAAACCCTTCTTGAACGGTCATTATCGGACGTTCTCATTCTTCTAGATTGCTGCGCTGGAGCCGCCAGCGCAACATTCCCCAATGGCTCCAGTATCACTGAGACAATATCAGCGTCAAGTTGGGATGCTATTGCCCCAGACCCTGGACGTTACTCATTTACAAACGCTCTCATCGAAGTCCTTCAAGAATGGCGGCTTAGAGCCTTCTCAGCTGCCATGCTTCATGCCGAAGTGCTCGCCAGGCTCAAACACCCCCGGCCGATCACCATCAATGGCAAATATTTCGAAGCTCGGTCAACACCGGTGCACTTCATGATGACATCCAACCACA
This sequence comes from Fusarium duplospermum, assembly GCA_003946985.1. NCBI lineage: Eukaryota > Fungi > Ascomycota > Sordariomycetes > Hypocreales > Nectriaceae > Fusarium > Fusarium duplospermum. Next base: position 14,976 of record NKCI01000269.1, on the reverse strand, counting down.
AAGCACCCAGTATCGAAATGTCACGGATGTCACCGGGCGATAGCTTGCCCTCTCCCGATTTATTGCCAATGCCGGCCATAGGCCATGAGACAGGCAGGGCCCCAGACTCTGCGCCCGTCTCCAGAAACGATTACATGTTTACTGAGCCCAACGAAGACACCCCCCACGTCATGATCTCTCTGGCCCTAGAGGATGATCAAAGGCTGGATATTAACGCCTGGGAGCAGTGGTTGGGTGCCTTTCCCGCCATGGCCAAATACGTCAAGGTCCAGGGCGTCTTCAAGAGTCATTCGACGATGCTTCTTGTGTCAATGCCCGTTTCTATTTGGGACCTCCTCCCCGAGGATCACGCTACATCTTTTGTTGCCTTCATCCGTTCCAACAACCTCATGACTCAAAAACCCCGCAATCAGTCTGTCCCGGTCTTTGTTCCTACGAATCCATACCCAACCGAGAACGATGGCGCTTCATTTGTCTCTGGAGTCTCCGGTACCACATTCGCGCCCACAGAGACTACTGGACTGGCAGGGCAAATGGGTGCATTTAGGGATCCGGCCTATGGCAGGCAATCAGCTGGCCCAGTTGTCAGAACGGCCCTTCCACCGATCCAACAGCTCTCTCCTCTCTATCCTCCATCACAACCTGGATCACCCTCACAAAGCGTGCCACCGCAACCAATGAGGTCTATGCACTCCACAACCTCACTTTCCACACTGCAGAGGCAACAATCATCCACTTCTCTGGGATTTGGCGGAAGTTTGACCAGGCAGATGATCATGAACCAACAGCAGGCTCTTCGACGCACTACATTTGGAGCTGACGTTCCTGAGCCAAAGAAGTTCTCGCCTCACGTCGAAAGGCGTCTTGAAGAATACTATCAAACCGAGCCACTGCCAAATGATGGACAAAAGGCGTTCTTCGCCTCGAATCTCGGCGTCGAACCCTGGCATGTTGAGGTTTGGTTCCATCACCGAAGAGAGAGGGATGCATTCGCCCAACGATTCGCGTCACTCAGAATCGAGGACTCGAAGCTTCAGACTCATGAAGGGCCACGTATGATATTGCCGGCAAATCTCAGCGAGCTTCTAGACATATCGTTGCCAGGCCAGACGCTGCTCCTTGATCTTCGATCATTGTCAGAGTACCAGAGATCACACGTCAAGGGTGCGATCCACCTGCGGGCTCCTCAATCCTTCTTGCGGCCTGCTTCTTTGGATATGGTTGAGCGGGCCTTTGCCGATGCACAGAGCAGGAGGACATTCTCTCACTGGCAACGGGCAAGGACCATTGTCTTCTACTCGCGTGGACTTGAAAGCCCATGGGAATGTCCGTCAGCCGAAATCCTGTTGGAGAAACTATGGGCCTGCGGCTGGAATGGACACTGCTTCATTCTGAAGGGCCATTACCGTGAATTCAGCGACTCATTCGCGAAGCACATCTACCGCAGCCAGGACACCCAAGGCCTCGGGGATGTAGGAGAGGCCCATTCCACGACAATCACTAGCCAGGCAGACACATCAGCCAACCAGCAAGAGTTTGCCAGCCTTCTGTCTCGGCTGGAGAGGGAGGACCAGTTGCGCTACCCGGGTACATCACCTGGGCAGAATGAAGAACGCACCTCGGCGTTAGAGGAGCACGAGAAGGAGCTGGAAAACGAGTTCCAAGATCGCTTCCCGGCACTATACAAGAAAGCTCAGGATGTTCATGGCCCGACTGCTGGAAGGTCCGACGATGACAACTTCGTTACCAAGGCACAGATGGTAGAATATCTAGACCGTGGCTTGACAAAGATTCGAGACGCTCAGGCAGCGGGACCACCAACGACAACTTATGAGCCTGGGCACACCAAGTTGGCGGCCGAAGGCTACTTTGACCGGGCATATCTGGACCGAGAATCGGACGAGTATGTCGAGGTTGGTCGAAGTGATGAGCAAACTGGGGGCGAGGGTAGCCCCCAGATGACAGGGAAGGGTAAGGAGATCAGGGCAGCGCCATCACCAGATGACATTCCCCGGAGGGGACGTGGGGGAGGGATCTTGAACAAGATGTTTCGACGGGCATAACTTTGATGGGATCTATGGATTATGATTATGAGATGCATGTAGTTGTCATGTCATCTATGGCGTTGATATCAAAAGGAGGTTGGTTACTCGGGAGCACTAGAGCACGGGGTACAGCATGGATTCTGGATAAGGAACAGGTCGGGGAGCGATGAAAGAAAGCATTGTCTTGTAAAGTCTTTAACTTCTAGATAGCACCAACTTACCCGCGTGGTCAAGAGGGATGCCATATTTCCTCACTTATGTTCTACCCTACATCCTGCATGTTGCACATTTACTTTACTCATCCAGAGCCAGAATCTCGTGTACAAATTGCCATAGTGACAAGTACCCTACACCATGACGGTATGTTGGGCCTCTTCCCCCGTCCGTGTAGTTCACGTAGTTCACGGGTTCCTTGTGGCAACACTGCAGACCAGATACCGCAGCTGATGGCGTCGTGTAAGGCGGCAATGACCTCGTTTTCGCACGCGGTCAACCGGTGGGCCAAGTCAGTCGTTGCATAGGTGAAACAAGGCGGCGGAAAGGACAGAGTCTGATGCGGCGGCCGACTACCCAACAAGGGGCTTGTCGCGACTTTCCAGAACCCGGGCCTCTCGGTGTGACGAGGTACAGGACAGCGTGCAACGGACAGAGAGGAAGAGACTTCTAGCAGAGAAACAGAAACAGACAGAGTGGAGGGAGCAGTAGGCGCAGCAGACGCAAGCAGCCAGTAATACAAGGTGCGACAAGCGCGGCATGGCAAAAGGGGACATACGGACGAGCCGGGAATATACGGTCAAGCGGGAAGACACAGGGCCGCCCAGCCAGCACGAGACAGACAGACAGACAGACAGGAGGCCGAAACCCCACGGACGTTTGTTTGTAATGTGAAGCTGTCGTGGGTTAGTGCGTCCGTGATTGGGGCCCCAATGGGGGGAAGAGGGGGGAAAGGAAGGGTAAAAGGGGCCAGGGGGGGAATCAAGAGGAGGAAGGGAAGAAATCATGCAACTTTGCTGGGCTGGGCTGGGCTGAACTGGACTGGACTGAAGAATGTCACGTAACAGACGGACACGATGCAACGCAGAGACAAGCCCGTCGTCGTCGTAGTCGTCGTCGTCGTTTTTGCTTCTGGTGGGAAAGGGCCCGTCATCCACTGCCCGTTAGAGTAGCGTTGCCTGTCTGGTGCGTGGGTGGATGGCCTCGGTCAGCGTACCTAGGTGAATGAACGGCAAGCTACCTACCCAAGCCAACCTATCCTATAGCTCAGCGGAATATGGTGCTATCAATGCTTACATCGGACGGGCAGAACTCAACCGGGGAACTCGGGGCCGCCGGCCCACAGGGCGGGTGATCTGATTATCATAATCGACGGGCCAGGTGCCGGTACTGGCAAGGCAGAGATTCCCGTCAGTCATCCAGCATTATTGTCCAGCATCCAGCATCCAGCATCCAGCATCCAGCATCCAGCATCCAGCATCCAGCATCCAGCATCCAGCATCCAGAGTTCAGCAACGATGCTCAGCTCCTGCTCCCAGGGCAGGGCAGCGCTGGGATGGACAGGCACAGGCGCGGGCACGGGCGTAGGCGAACATGAAAACGGCCGACCAAGAGGCCGAACCGGGGAAGGGGGCCGTGGTCTGGGGCCATGGAAAGCCTGGCCACGGCTTGATGGGTTTGGTGTTTGACAGGACGCTTGGGCCTGAGATGTCCAGGGTGCCACGGTCCATGACAGTCCAGGTCAGAGGCACAGTCTTGACCTGAAGAATAAGGTACCCGGGCTGGGGCTGGGCAGGACAGGACTGGGTAGGTAAGTTTTGCTCCATCGATGCCGATTCGATTGCTGATGAAGGCCTCCTATTGTCGGCGTTGGCGCCCCTTTGGGTTGAACCAATATGCTAACCCTGGCAGTCATTGCTTCTGCCCGTCAGTAATCAATAACCATTATTGTGCCAGTACAGCTCGGGCGAGCGTGGAAAAGCAAGCCAATTCCATAAATGGCCCTTCAGACTTGGGATGGTTTCTTGACCCAAAATAGGCTCATCGGTTGGAAGCCGTCAACAAGGGTTACGGCCAACCGGCTGGTCGTGGCTTCGTTGCCTGCCGGACCCTCGAGTTTCAGAATCGTTGCATTATCCGATCGTCCTAGCCCAGTCAAGCCTTTCATCACGCCCTTTCACGCTCCAAAAGCGTGGTGAAGCCATGCAGCTGAACCGGGTACCGACCATGACAACCCATGGTTGTCATCTTTCACAAATGTCGGCAACAATAACAACATCAGTCGATAAGATGCAGATAACATGACCAAACAACTTGAAACCGACGATGGGGAAAAGAAAAAGAAAAAAAAAGAAAGAAGAAGGCGAGAATCCTACTCGCCGACACGCGACCAGTAGAAGAGGCCTTGTTCTCTCAGACTGCAAGATCCACGGGATTCTTGTCTCTTCCCTCGCTCGCTGATGACCGGCCACTCAGCTCTAGGGCTGACTAGTTGGTAGTCTAGAGGTAACCGCTCAGCCTCTCAGAAGCTCTGGTAACATCTCAAGAAGATATGTCCTTGCAAGCGCAGCCAACACTGTATCCTGTAGGAAGCTCCCGAAGATGAGCTGCTCCGCCAATGTGCATCAACATCAGACGACGAGTTCAGAGCTCGACATCCCGTGTCGAGTCTCCAACGCATCACTTTTGTCCCGTGGTTGTTTATACACGTTGCCCCCATCCTCCACGCGGGATGCCATGCGGGAGCAGGCACTAGAGCGTGGCATGCTTGGGCCGGCTTGAGCATGAACTAGGAAAATAGTTGAAGCAATGGATCAGGCCTGTTGTGTGTCCTGACCCGTCCCGTCGTGTAGTTAGTTAGTTGAACAGGGAAGCGGGAGGATAACAATTACCCGAGACAAGTGCAAGTTTATGCCACGCTGCGCCTCATGGCTAGCCGAGCAAGCAAGAATAGTGTGTCGAGCAGAATCTCAGTGCTACTCTACTTTGGAGCAAGTGTCGTTCGATCAAGAGGGGGGCGGTCCCGCTCTGGCGACAATGTCTCGACGAGGATTTGCCCGCGCGCGCGCGTGTGTGTGTGTGTGGTAGGTATCCGTACTGCCAACCAACCCTGTTCCGAGACTTGTTGACGACTTGACTGAGCCTGCCTCTGCCTCTGTCTGGGGCTGGTGCTGGTACTGGTGCTGCGACTGGGGTCATGAAAAAAAGAAACGCAATAGCCGCGTCCCTCGTCCTGTCGACAGCCGTGTTGGGTCGAACGCCGATGAAGAGTCCAATGCAGGGGATCTAAAGTGGCAGTTGATCCATCTGGCCAGCTGCAGAGGGTCTGTTGAGCAGGGGACATCCCTGCTTGGAATGACACTTTACCGTGCCGGATGTTTTAATTGTAGGGGAGAGTGGCTGTTGTGGGCGTCCCTAGTCGAGCCCGCCCACGTCTCCTCCCTGAGCCTGAGCCTGAGCCTGAGCGGACGGAACCAACTCCACCTCCTTCGATTGGAAAGTCGTTTTATGCTTTGGCCAGCCAAGGCACATACAGTATGTACATACATGGTTGTTGTATGGCTGATGGCGCCTCAAGCGAGAACCGGACGGACGAGTCATGCTTCTGGGACTTTGTCGTATGCAATTCACATTGCCTGCATGGGACCTTTGCGATATTGACCCTATTGCCCCTTGGCTAAGACGAGAGGAGAGTTGACATGTGAGTGAATCAATCAATACTTGCTTGGCCTGGGGTGCTTTTGCTCCAAACAAGCAAGACAATGAATGACATGCATGGATCCTTTGCCTTCTTCTTCTCCGAGGTTACCTTGGGCGTGACCGCTGTGGAACGAGTCCTGTCTCGACATCACATCTGCAGTAGACTCGTCCGGAGCCTTTCTGATCCGAGAGCTGCGAGCCAGATCGAGAAGGCCAGAGTCCGTGTTTCCACCCGAGGGTGAAGAAGCATTCCTCGAAGGAGAAGTTGACGAACCCGCGTCGTCACCGCTTTTCCTTGTGTAGCAGTTTGACAGAGTCGTATAAGGAAGACCTGTGCATGCTTGTTCCATGAAACCGCATTCTCTCCCAGCCCTCTCTGGATCTCTGTCAGTATATTAATAACCTGTAAATTCTTGTCCAAGGGGCAGCTTCCTCAAGCCAGGAAGAGGATCATGGTGTTTCGGAATGAGTCGGACCCAATTTGAATGGTCATCTCGTCAAGTATGGGCTTTCAATCCCATCTCGAATCAAACACGCAAGTTGGAACATCGTCGAGTGATCGATCCCTAGTGCTTGCGGGAGGAAGCAGGTCATCAAATCGTGCAAGCATTGTCATCCTCTCCGTAGGCTATTGACAGCGTGCGAGACATCCGAATGCCTTCTCCCGTGTCCTAAAGGCGTCGAACATGCAGCAAGCCGTTGACATCGTAAACTTGCCGGCGCATGCAGGTCACGATGGTGGAAGACGGTCGGGCAAACGCAAGATTAGCGACCGCGTAGTTGTCGACGACACCCAATCAGTTGGGCATTGACAACTTACGATCTTGACCGTGAAGGCCAGGGGCGACATTAGCTCGCATGGCTTCGTGGACGGCCATGATTGCTTTTTCCTGTCAGGAGTAGCCGCTACGGGGCCTTGGCACATATGGCAGAGAACCCCCTCCCCCCCACGCCTCCTCTCCTCTCCTCGTACAGGCAGGTTTCGATTGCTCGCTCAGTGCTTGTGCAAGAAGACGTGTCCCGGAGCACCGACTCAGATCTGGTATGGCAAACACGATGAACTCATGCAGGGCGGTGAGTTCTATCAAGCTTGCCTGTCCGTCGACTTTGGGCGGAGACTTTTCTGCGCAACGCGTGCTGATCGATCGTTGGTGGAAGCATGATGGATGGTGACACAGAGATGAGACTGGGGTGTCCCGCAAAATGTGTCAAAAGCCAGATCTACTCGGCGGCCAGATGTGTTGGTTTCTAGGCCCACCAGGTCCCAGGAGCTGGATGTCCGACTAGGGTGCCCTGGAAGCCCCTCCCGACTAACGGGCTCTGCCGCCGGGTCATTTGTCGTCGGCTGTGACCTCCTGCCTGCGTGAGTGGTGTGCTTGGAGGGCCAGGCAGGCCAGGATCCCGGGAAGGGGACGGCTCTATGCCTAGTCGAGCCCATCTTGCGAATGCATCCCTGAAGCCTCAGTTTCCCCTTTGGGCTGACACCGAGGAGGTGATGAGAAGCATGCAGCCCAGCGCCCATATGTAACGGCCTCAGAGAGAGGAGTTTCCACAAACAACTGGAGTCGTCTCACCCCGGGTGAGATGTCAAGAAAGGACCATGCGGGGTACGACAGGAGGCACCGCGCCTTATTTAACTGCCAGGGTTCGCATGAACAAGATGTGGAAAAGATGTGCCCAATGCATGAGCATTAATCGCCGTGCTCGGGCGAATCATGTGTAAGCTTGCATAGCGGGCACAACAGCTGTGGGTCAATCCAAGACGATGGCGCCCAAGAAACCATCCTCTTTCTGCTCGGGAGGATGTTGTGCATGTTGGACAAGGCGTGGACCCGGCTGAGGCCACACAACGGCTGGAGAGCTGCACCAAGACAATGTATTGAGTGCACTTTGCCGTGAGTCTTGCGAATATTCTGGCGGGACAGGCTGCTTGCTTGTCAACCCGGCGCAACTGGATGGGCCGGCTGTTTGATAGCGGCTAGCGACGTGAGCGGCAGGTGCGCGAAAGTGTCTATGCAATTGCCAAGGTCGGTCTTGAGAATTGTTACCATCAGAGGCTGGATGATCGTCACGTACCCCTGGGCTGTATGGGATTGGATTGGTTCGAGGATGCTCGCCGTCAGTGCGTAGGAAACCGGAAGGATTGGGAAGTGTCTCCGTTGCTTGGATGGTTTTGACAGATGTGGGTAGACCAAGGGATTGTCGTAGGGATCCAGTTGCATCTAGCCGACATGACCAATAAAGACCCAGCTCACGATACTGCTTGAGGTTGACAGTACGGAGCATGATCTGCGTTGAAAGGCATGGTCATCCACAGAAGTGCGACGCTGGAGGCTGCAGACCATGTCTTCGTTCCATGATGGAAGGGAAATCATCTGGCAGGATGTGCATCCGGCGGAACTCGTCCAGACCCATATGGTTTAGAGGGACACATACACATGCCGCAGCCAATAATAACCTCGTTGGCGTCAGTCCGGTTGCTGTCATTAAGTCCCGTAGTCTCCAGAAATATGCATCGACGACATTTGGCTCGGCGCTGATACGGGATAGTGGCTCCCCGGGACCGGAATACTTTTGTCGGCAAAGCGCGTTTGGCACCCTAGAAAGAATGAAGGGCTAAGCACATAGGCCAGGAGCCTAGCAGCTGTCAGAGCCGGGTTGAGACGAATCTATCCGAGGGGCGAGGAGTCTGCACACACCGGCCCTGACAGATCGGCCCAGTTGATTTCAACAGGCATGATGAGTCGTAACCCTGGAGGCTGTGGCTATAATAGAATTGGATGAAGCAATAATGATTTCTGGCAGACCCGTCCGCGCCAAGGGAATAACTCGACGAACCAGGGTTTCGCTAGTGGATGATCCTGGTCAAGTGGGACGTGAACCAGCCTGACATGCAGGACGATTAGTGATCGGTGGACAAGACAAGCAAGCTTGACTGGAACCAAGCCTGGCCAGTCGTTGGGTGACCGTTGGCTCTCCTCCCTCCTTTGCCAGATCTTTGGGATGCACGTACCGCCACGAGGTACGGGGTACAAGAGGAGTTGGTCGATGCCTCCAACGATATGGAAACCTCCATTGAATCGAAGCTTGGTGTGCGGACGGGATGATGTCCGGTATAACGTAGTTGGAATTGGAAGGCAGTTAGGTGCTGGAGAGGCACCTGCACAGATTGACTCGGTGCAGCGGGGCGCGGCGCACCGTTTATCCGGCCAGCCGGTCAGCCTCTAGCTTCAAGTTCAAGTGGCCCAAGATTGCAAGTGGAGGGTGTGCGAAGCTTAGGTAGGCTACCGACTGTACAATACGGTCGATCGAAGAGCGGTGACAGTGACATAAAAACAAGTACAGTTAGGCTGAAAGACTGCAGGTAGTATGCATGAATTTATTTTAATTTCCTTCATCTTGGACCTCTCTGTGTGGCCTCTTTCTCACGCCCGTGACTCGGAAGGCGTGAAAGGTAACGTGATGTGGGCCTTCCTAGTGGAGTCGACTTTCTTTCAGTCCCAGCGTTCCTCACCTGGGAATGGCATCGTCTCCTCCTCCGTAAGAAACGCCAGCCAAGATGAGCCGACACTAACGGCAGTGCAACCTCACGCATCCCATCCCTATGCTCAGCACGTCCAGATGCCAAAGCGTCAAAACTCAGATCGTAAATCCGCATCCGCATGCACAAAGTTCCCACTGGACAAGCTTTGCAACATGTTGGATGAGGCTTGCTGATTTGATGCCAAGCTCAGGTACACGCCAGGAACAAGCTCCCGCTGTGAAAGTCTCAGTTCTCAGTTTCAGTAAACACCCCCGTTCCTGTGTGATATTCTCTAACGGACAAGATCCAGGTGCTAGGGCCCAGGCATGACTTTGACCGTCGTCGGTGGCAGGCCTGGTAATGCTACGGTACATGTTCGAGTACCTACTGCTTCTGTGCACCTCGGCGGAGCCCTCAGCGAAACCAGCCTACCATGTTGCGATCCCAGTCAAACGTCTTTCTGAAGAGCCAATCGTTCGCGGGCAAAATGCACATCCCAGCAGCGGAGGCGACCCTAATCTGTTCTGGCGCCGTGGGATCTTCGCGACGATCGTACAACTTGAGAAGCCAATCGCAACACTGGATTCGGCTGACAAACCCACCCGGGTCCTGTCTCACTGTTGTGCCAGAGCCTTGCTAGAGGCTAGAGGCTGCGAGATTGTTTCCAAGGCTATCGTCCCAGGCTACCGCTGGTTCGCCCAACAAGCGCGAGCCTTCATAATTACCGCCCTTTCCAGAAACCTCAAGTGCCGTTTTGCCTTGCGATGGGCTCCTTCTTTTGTTAATGGAGGGGTTTGGTCTTGGGGAAAAAAGATAATCATGGAACATGGGCCTAAATCCCAAGACCCAGGGACTTGGGCCTGGACTGCCCGTCGACGCCACGGGCCTCCCGCCTCTGCGCTACCGCAGAGGCCGCGGCTCAATCATATCAAATCCTGGCGCCTGAGTGGGTGTTCTGGGCTGACTCGCCTGGGTTGGTGCCCCCCCTTTCAAACACTGGGCGCTGGGACTCAAGAAGCAAACACTCGACCAAAAGCAAGGCATTCCCTCCTACGTTCAACAACCCCACACTGGGTACCGAACACACGACGAGTGCCGGGAGCCCATGGCCTGTCTAGGACGGTACCTACTGCTGTAGGATCGGCTGGTCCAGTCTCAAGAGACGGGACTACGGCGCCTGTCTGCTACTACTGCGGCTCGCTTGCTCAACCGAGAGTCAAGGGTCTGGAGTCCAGAGACAGGAGAAAGAGGCCCGGCGCTCAATTGATCGATCCACAACGCGGTACTGGCTGTAATTGCTTGCGCGACGGCGGCGAACCCGATGGCATCGCTTGAATCATGGCCCTACAGGCCTGCAGATGCCATCGTGGGTGGCGGGTGTGTAGCCGCCCTAGCGTCTCCCCTAGCCGCAGCGAATGCGGACGTGACAGGCCGTCAAATATCGAAGTTTCCACTTTAGTGTTTCCTCAGCTTCGTCTGGCTGGGTGCCATGTTAGTGAAAGGCCAGGCGCACAGAAAGTAAGAGGCAAAGGAGGGGGAGGGAAGAGGAGGAGGGCAAGCCAAAAGGAGTGCAACGGCAGACCGTTCGAGCAACACCATCACCCGTCATCCATAAACTCTATTAACACCAAGCCCGAAACCCATCGGCATGGGTCAGAGCGTCGCGCGCAACCTCGTGATCGCCTCACAGCAGATAGTCGTCCCAGTGGCCTCTGACTTTCAACGTCTCTCAACCACATAGGTCGAAGATCTAGCGCGCAGCCACAAAGGCTTGGTAACGTTGAGAAGGGCTGACCGACTTGGGGAGACATGATGCCCAACGACAACGAGGCGGTGCGGACGACTCGAGCTGGCTGTTCATGTCGGACTGGCTGGTCAAGAAGAGCAACGAGCATAGCAGCACATGCGTCAAGGCGTCCAGATATGCCCACTTCCGTCCGGTATGCGTGTGCAAGTTAAGACGCATATGCAATGCCACCCCAAGACCCGGTCTGGTCCTCGTGTAGGACAATCCCATTCATGGCACGTTCTCAACCGTCTTGGCTCCGAGTCTGGCAACAACAGCACCTACCTACACCTACCGACATGCTAGGGACGGGCAGCTGGGGGTGGGAGCGAGCGAGCGGCGAGAACTGACACCACTCCACACTCCACAGCCAAGGCTGCCAGCACCAGCTTGTCTCTCCCACGCCATGGCGTGTTAGCCACGGTGGACCTGGGTTCTCGAAATGGGGTTCCTAAATCGAGAAGCCAGCAGCCCAGCGTGGGAGGTCCTTGGCGGTTCGACTGAACCCCTGCCCCATGCCAACAGACACCCCTGGTAGGGTCATCCCAGCAACCACCATGAGCCTGTCAAAGCTCTCATTTGTCTTTTAGGACTGGTGACGTTTCTCTTGACCTGAAGGATACCACGCCCGACGCCGTGGACAAGGGCATTTGTTTCTTCATCTGGCCCCGTCCCCTCAACTCCCCTGGCTCCCTGATCGCCCCGTGTTCCCTGCTCAAGCTTCGCATACTTGGTCCATTTCTGGTTTAGCCTCCCCGTCAGCCGTTTCCTCCACAAGACGTCGAGCAGAAGTCTTGTTTTTAAAGACCCGGCATCCCAGTTCACAACGCTTTGTTCCCACGTCGTCGTCTGTGGCTTGGACGAGTCGGTTTCACTAATACAACCACTTCTCCAGTTGAGCCCTGACCACTCTGAAATTCTCCGCTCAGACTGCTTATGGCCCTGCATCCTTTGGCATTTCCTATCTAGGCCACGACCAAGCGCCCCCCACTCTACGCTGGACGGACTCTGGAGGATCAACTGTCTGTCGTCGACACCATTGAGCCGCCACAGTTATCCCTGATATACAAAAAGGCTTGGGCCTCCCACCACCTCCAAGCACATGATCCCGGTCTGCCCATCGTTGTTCAAGACCAACGCTTCTTCACTTGGCCGCCATCCTCTCTCTCTCTATCACGACCGGTATTGGAACTGTTCGAGACTGTGTGACGGACTTCGCTCTTTACCCAACAACCATCCTTCTGGCTCTACAATCCATTTGCACTGGAGCTTTCCAGCAAGACGATCGTTCAACCTTTGGGTCTTTATCTCATCTCGCCTTCAACTTTGTATAATAATCAAAGGTACAACCACCAGTGTCTTCTCATGACGGCCTCCACCCGCGTCCGAGTCCTCCCCTATTAACACCTGAAAGGGAATTGGCCGCTGTGCGGTTTGTCCTTGCCTGACTGGCCGTCTTGTTATGGAAGATAGCCGTTCACTGCCCAAACAGTCTGAAACAACACCACAAGAAACTGCTCCAGCAACTGCCAAAATGTCTATGCTTGCCACAGCATCCCCCTCCTCCCATCCCTCCTTCGGTATGCCCCGCCCTTGGGAGGCCAACCGATGCCCCGACTATTCTCTACGGCCGAGAACTGAGAACGACAGAGTGGCTCTGCCCTCCATCCGACAGGTAGACTGAGTGCGAACGAGAGAAGACGAAGTGCCCTCAGCTGACCTCTCCCAGGCTTTCCCGGAACTACAACTTCAACCCCAACCACCGCAAGACCTCAATGCAAAGCCACACTCAGCAGGTGGCCCTCTGGGCGCACCACCCATGAATTCAGCATCACCGCAATATGTACACTCGCCCAATGCTAGCAAGAGGAGGAGATTGTCGATGGAGCGCGAACAGGAACCTGAGAGAGCACGCCAAGTACCGCGCCTTCTGTACAGCCCCGACCGAGCATCACCACGACAAATCTCACCCAACCTCCCTATGCAGCCGGGAGCGCAGGATAATTGGGGACCGGCCAGAACGAGCCCGTATCTCACAAACGGATCGACTCCTCACCCTGCTACAATGGAAGTGAACGAGAGGGTAGAACCTCGACCAGCACTTCCCAGTCTCCCCCCGCCTCGGGCGATGGAGCGAGAAGCAGCTCCCGTGAACCGTGTTCCACCACCGGTGGATGGTTATCGAAGCTCGCATCCCCCGATGCCTCCCCACTCAGGGGCGCCTGTCCCTGAAGCCGCGCCGTCGGCCTACCGCGAGCCCAACTATGGCTATCCCTATCACCACCCAACTCGATACCAGTCACTATCTGCGGGATCCGTTCACTCGTTTGACCGGACACCGTTTACTGCAGGCGGCTACAACACTCCCTATCAAGATTTCGTGCGGTTTGGAGAGATGGGTCCTTCGAGCCTCAACGGAGACAACAAGCAGCGAAAGCGAAGGGGCAACCTGCCCAAGGAGACTACGGACAAGCTCAGGGCTTGGTTTGTGGCGCACCTCCAGCACCCTTATCCCACCGAGGACGAGAAGCAGGAGCTCATGCGACAGACGGGACTACAGATGAGTAAGTTGAAGAATCCTGGTTCTCACCCCGTCGATCCACGTGGGTGGGGGATCTTGGCTACTGTGCTGTGCTATGCGTGCAGTAGAGTTGAACTGGAAACTAACGGCTACACCCACAGATCAAATCTCCAACTGGTTCATCAACGCTCGACGTCGCCAGCTGCCGACCATGATCAACAATGCGCGCGCAGAATCTGACGCCATGACGGGCGCCCGCGGCGGCGGTGACATGAAAATCCTCGCCACCACGGAACGCGGCGACTTTGAGCACAAGCGGGAGCCGGTCGGACCCCTGAGCGATGGGGAGGGCGCCACCTACGACGAGGATCTCGAGACGCTCAGCCAGCGAAGAACGGGCAATGCCATGGGCAGGGGCAGCGTCTAGTTTGGCGACTAGGCTAAGCCAAGTCGAGGGAGGCTGCAGACGCCCACCCACGCTGCAGTACCGTTTTTATTTACTTCTTCGTTTTCTTTGGTCTTCTCCCGACCTCTTAATTCTCTGGAGCGACTCCCCCTGGGATTGGGCTTATTCTTTTTTGACACGAGACATTTTGGGTATGAGAATAGCGGCTTTTTTTTTTCTTTTCTTTTCTTTTTACTTCTTCTTCTTCTTCTTCTGCTTCTTGGGGGGGGGTGGGTTTTGGTGGTCGTTTTTAGTCCACAGACGCGCTTGGCGACGGGATATCCCATTTTTATACGCAAGGGAGATTACCGATTTCATGTTTTTTAAGTGGAGAAAGGGCGCGGTTGGTTGGTTTCCATGTTTGGAACCTGGCAGCCACTGGGGGCGGGTACGGTCTGGTATGGATGGTATGGTACGGTACGGTACGGTACGAAGACATCGATTATCAACGCCACAGAGAGACAAAGACGCAACATACACGGCAACAGCGTTTTATTTTGGGATTTTGGATTTGGATCAAGGTCATGATCCTTTTTGGATGGGTACTACAGTAGGGGATGGGGATAAGGCAAAGCAAAGCAAAGCAAAGCAAAGCAAGGCAAGAAACAGGGCAACAAAGACTACCTAGATACCTCACGGGCAACCTACAGGGGCTCACACAACAAACAAGAGAGAGTGCAACAATAGGCGACCCAGACGCCTTGGTTCACTAGATTTCCAAAATCATCATCCATCACACTCGCTCACTCGACCCTTCATCATCCATCAATCAGTCAAGGAACCACAGGGCAAAAAGGGGAGGCAAAAACCTTCCCCCCCCGTGGACGAACCAACAAGAAGCCCGTGTCTCCTCTTCTGGGTCTGTCTTGTTTTTTGACAGCAGAAGCTTACGACCTGTCTGTGCATCAAAGACCTAATTTACTGGACAACCGACTAAGACGTCGTCTCCTCAGTGGGCACAAG